>CM014729.1:16746349-16758402 GCA_004329165.1 Spatholobus suberectus | reverse complement strand
CACCCCCCCCCCCCCCCCCCCCCCCCCCCCCCCCCCCCCCCCCCCCCGCCCTTAATGTTGGGAAAAATTATTCAAATAACAATCAACAGACTGAGTCGTAAATAAATCTTTTGTTAATATTCAATATATTTTATTATAGATGGAGATTCATACCCAACAGATATTCCCAACCTTCTTTAAGGACTTATCTTAGTGCATTGTGGTGCAACAATTGAAAAACATACAACCCATCTATAAACTTAAATGGCAAATATTAGGTGCTTACCAAAATCAATTACAAAGGGAAAGAACTTATGATAACTTGTTGGCATGATGTGAATTAATACCATAATATGTAAGATTGAATGTCCCAAATATAAATTGGAGTTTTGATCTCTTGAGTAATAGTCTTACAATCAATTTTAACCGCTTAATAAATGATTTTGCAAGTCCATTTTGTATATATGAACATATGCTACGGGATGTTCAATATCGATTCTAATAGGCATATTAAAAGCCTTATATGTAAAGTCATCTACATTATCAATACGTATTTTATTAATTAGATAATTTGAAGAAAAAAAAATGATCAGTTATAAGTCAGATTAGTTAAGTAAGCAATCTTGCAAATGCTAGGTTACAAGTTGACAACAAACAAACATGCGACCATTTAGTTGATACATTAATTAAAACCATAAAATATCTAAATGGTTCACATGGTAGGTGTATTGGGCCATAAATATCACCCTATATACATTATAAAATGTGAGAGATTCATTCTCAATTTGTTGGTGGTGATCAAATTATCAACCTCCCTTAAGAGCAAACAGTATATAAGAATTATTGAATTGAAGAATCTTCTGGCTCTTCAATAGGTGTTCACATGAATTTTCAATTATTCTCGCATCATAATAGATCTAGGATGACCCAACCGATTATGCCAAATAATAAACATATTTAGATTTGTAAACTTCTAGTTTACACATGTGTTTCAATTTGTACTGATATACATGTAGTACAAACTAGATAAAAAATGTGTAATTTTTCTTACACATTTCTTGGTCCAAGTCTCATAATATAAAAACATATTTCACATTTGAAACTTAATAAGTTTTTATAAAACTTGAAAGAATATAATACAATAATAATGTGTAACTATGTTCCTTTAAATAAAAAATATATTAGCTAGTCCAGAGCCTTCATTTATCTTTTAGTACCAAATATAATACTAACATTAACTTATTGCATTACTAAATAAGAGAAATAAATTATTGGATGTCAGTTACAAAAATTGGAATGATTATATTAAAAATGAATGAATTGTATTAATTTGAAATTAAAACCATTGACCATTTAATAGCTATTAAATTATAATTTCAAATTAATGTAGGAACATTCAATCATGAATAATAAATGTTAATCATATCTAATAAAAATTGTAACAATTGGCAATAATGATTAAAATTCATATAATAAAAATAAATATTCAAACAATTATTTTATAAAATTACATATGTTACTACATTCACTTCAGGAATGAAGCAGTGTCATCGAACGAGTCTTATGATTTTTCATAAAATTATTATTTTGTTATCCACAAGGAGATAAGAAATCAACTCAGAATATATCTTACATTCTTTTTTCTCAATATTGCCACTGCAGGAACACATTTGATGCATAAAAAATAAAGAATATTTTTCTAACATATCTTCATGACAATTTTTTTCCACACAATTTGAATTATAATGATGTACATATAAAAAATCTTGTAAATATAAATGCATCCCATCATAATGAGCTTGTGAGAGAATCACAATTTTCTAACGACAATATAAGTGATAACACCTAAATAATAATGTATAACATTTAACGTATAAACATTACCATGAATGTTACGTTGTATAATAATCACATTAAAATATTATAACTCATTTTTAATTATATAATAGTTAGGATAACAAAACCACCTTCTCAATAAAAACAATACATTATACAATAAATAAAATGTTATATAATAACGCATCAGTTATCAAATATATTATAATAATAATTGTGACTCCAATTTTATCAATACGTCTAGGACATTTATAATATCTCCACACATTTTGCTTATAATAATCATTTGTATAATATATTATAAAACATATAATATAGAATGTGGAGGAAGAAAAAATTAAAATATGATATGATAACACATTATAATATTTATTTATATATTACTTAAATATTAGATGTGGCATATTATAATGTGAATGATATAATAATCAATTAATATATTTTGACAAAATATATGACAAACCATACAATAAGTATATGTAACAAAATAGACCAGAATTATACATTTCATGCATTAACAAATTAATAAATGTAATAACAATTAATGTTGTACAATATTTAATTATCATAACAAATTATAACATAACAATACATACATAATTTAACAAGCCTATTGTAAACCCAAAGATAACACAAGAAGGGAGGTTGAATTATATTATAGCAAATTTTCGCAAAACCTTTTTTAATGACGTATCGTCTAAAGTATTAAACAAAGAGTTAAAAAAAAAAACATTTAGAGAGAGAACGAGTGCTGAAAAAGAAACTGGAATACACATAGGAGTTATATGGTTTGTCTCACTCAAAGATTAATGTCTAGTTCTTGGAACTACAAGTTCCACTAACTTATCCAAGTTACAAGTATTTTTTCAAACAAGCCATTTCAGGCTCAACCCAAGTAGTCTTTAACTTGTCTCTCCAAGCAAAAAACCTAAGTATTTTTTGAATCAAAGCCTTTTCAAGCTTCTACCAATTTCTTAAAGAAAAGGGTGAACGTGAGTTACCTTACTAAGTTTAACTTCCTAACAGACGAATATACAATGAAGAACAAATAAAGTTTTACACGCAGAGTATATGAAGATTACAAAGATTACACAATGAGAGCTTTCCAACAATTAAAGATTTTATGATTTCGTCAGTCACTAAGATTGATGTCTCTTCTTCTATATATGGGCTTCTTCAAAAGTATCCGTTGTGAGTGCTTGCAGAAGACAACCTTCGTCTATTGAAGAGAGTCGTTGGAGCATTAAATACAACATTTAATGCCTATCACCAACTTATCACTTTGATAAGATAAAACAGTCTACCTATCTTTACCATTCTCGTACTCAATCTTGTAGTAGTATCATATCTGCTTTCTTGTTCTGACATCCGCACACACATTCCTTCTTTTTCGCATAAAGATAACTTTCCTCGAGAGTAGGTATGTAGGCTTCATACATATGAGGTAGTTTGACATTCTGATTGATGCGCATATCACTTAGATCATCGTCTATAAGTTGTTAGTTACTGAATTTATCTAAAAGAAAGATAAAGACAATATGAGCTTAAATTATCAGATGGTTGCTTGTGAACATATTACGGATGACCAAATGATTGCGTAAAAACACATTTATTAACTGTTTGTTATTATCAAAATATTTAAAGGTTATAAATTCATCCTTTGTCTTAACACCTATCAATGAATTAACATACATATTAGAATAACAATACGTTCTATTATAATTGATTATAATATAATTTATTAATAAATGTAAACCATTGTAAGTTTTAATACTTTATAATTTAATCTATTAATATAAATAAATGGCTATGAATATGAATGCCTAATGTCTAAACAATTTCTTTTCTTGTTCTCTATTTTTATTTTATTTAATCTATGCCTATGAAGTCCATTATCCACTTTTGCTAAGAAATGTAATTCATAAACCTTGTAAAGATGAATAAAAATACGAACACAATGTGATTAAAGCGTTAAGGCATTTATGACAATTGTGCAAAAGTACTCAGCACATTAATTGAGCAAACACCTGATGTTCCAAATATGATCGAAAGATGAAACATAATATATCATATCATTTTTTTACTTTTAGCATTTTTTTCATAAGAAAATTTCTTCTTATTTTCTTTCTTTTTTTAACTTTCACACTATTTTTCCACTTCAAGTGGAAAAAAATTCTTTTCTTTCTTACATTTTCACTATTCTTTCATTTCTGTTGAGAAAAATTATTTTTTTCATTTTCACTCTTCGCACTAATTTTTCACTTCTGTGAAAAATTTATTCTTAGAAATCCCTTTTTGGTAGAGTCTTCAACGCTCATTACATCTAAATGAGTTTGACATTCACGTAAATAATATAACAAAATATAGCAAATGCATAGTATGAGGAATATGATTAGATAGAAATATTAACCTTCAAATATGAATTCTAAATATGACTTTCTCCAATAAAATTCTTTACAAGGCTTTTTGTTGTAGATTGCAATGCTAATAGTGAATATGATCAATAAGGGAAAGGCGATCGTGCTAATAACGTGTTATGAAAATAACATGAAACTATAAAAATTTTAGAACTGGAGAAGACATAGAATAAATAGAGAGAACAAGAGAATGGAGAGAATAGGGAGTTCCTTGTAATATTTCCAGTAATGGAGTAGCCTATTTATAGATACAAACTGTAATTGAATGGTTACAAATGGTTTAATAGTATTAAGGTGAAGTATAAATAGTTATAATTTACAATGAATATGGACAACCACTATTAAATATTCATAACATTGCTCTATATGTTAAAATAATAAAATTAAATTACTGTAATGTTGATTCAAGTTTCTGATAATTCAATAATAGTTAAATTTCTCGTTGAATAATATAATCTACTTGCCATTTTCAATAGCAAAAGTCCTAACTTTATGAAGGTTAAACATTTAATTTAGTCCTCATACGTGTCGTGGATTCTTAATTTGGTTCATATATAAAAACTTATTAAATTAGTCCTTATATATATTGTGCATTCTTAATTTAATCCTTGCCATTATAATGCTATTTATGGATTCTTAATTTGGTTTCTATAGATATAGCGTATTCTTAATTTGTTTCTTATACGTGTAAATTATTCTTAATTTGATCCTTATACATGTAGCACATTCTTAATTCTTATGAGGATCAAATTAAGAATACGTTACATCTATAGAGATCAAATTAAAAATTCATAAATGACGTTATGAAGCAATAACCAAACTGGTAACATTTGTACATATAGATACTAATTTAATAAATTTTATATATAAAGAATAAATTAATAATCCATGTAAATTATATGTTTTTAATTAGTGCAACAAAAGTCATAATTTTGTACCGGTAAAAGAAAAATAATGATTGCGAAAAGCTTGGCCTGTGGAGCTCCAGTAGTATTATGATCCAACTCTGCAATAATTGAGCGGAAACGTTTAGTAAAGTCGCAAATGACCATTGACCTGATAACAGCATTAATATATATATTTTTTAAGTGTCGATTTTTTTTTAAAAAAATTATTTATTATTTTTAAAATTTAAGAGAATATTAATTATCAGTTATTAATTCTATTTTTATCTTTATCATAAAATTAAAAACGATATACTAAATAATTAAATAATAATTCTAATAACAAAAAAAAACATTAATTATATTTTTTAAACTTTATATCATAACTTTAAAAGCACGTAAAAATAAAAACCAATATGGAAACCCGCAATAAGAATCTCCTTAAACTTAAAAATGAAAGGGATAGAATGATAAGGTGCACGATCGTCATCAAAGGAATCTTTTGATGATATCCCTTAAATAATGATGGACCGTAGTTGTTGCTTGTCAAGTAACTCATCTTTCAAAATCAAAATTCAAACCACAAATCAAGTCAGACTCGGACAAATTGATGTCAGATCATTGTCCCAAAATTTTTCATGTGTAAAAATAAACTAGTAAAATCCTTGGAAGGAAGAACCGATTGGAATGCCCCTATGAGTCTATGACTGATCAAATTTACAAAGCTTCTTAGCTATTAGTATTTGTTATGTTAATTAAAAAAATTATTCAAAAGTTGTATGATACTTAAATAAATTTTTACAAAATTAAAATTAAAAAATTATAACTTTAGAAGTTATATATAAAATTTCAAAGATATTATATTATAAAGTATTTATAAAATATTAACTAAACACATCTTTAATATTAAAAATATTCAAATATGAATGTTTTACACTTAATTCCTTAAAAATGGAAATTCTTAACGAATTTATAACTTCTCTTCTGCACACATGGAAATAAATAGCACGTATACATATATTTTCTGTATAGAAACTAGAGAACATTAAGCGTTGATTTATGCTCCACACGAATTTTATTTGTTATTATTTATGTTTTTATTTAAATTGATAATCTATCATGCATTTCCGTTTTGTGCTTGTTTGGGTATTGAATATATATATATTATATATGTAGAGACATATCTAGTGAGAAGGTCATTTTTATATGAGAGTGAGAGGAATTAATCTTGGCCATACAACCATGCATGGAGGATTTAATGTCATGTGACCACTTAAAAAGTTATGTGATTTTTAAAAAATTCAAATGACTTTGTATTTTTAATCTTGACCATTCGTAACAAGATTTAATGATTAATATTTATCTCTTTCACTCTCACATAAAAGGCCCTCTCACTTAATACGTGATATATATATATAGGGGACATATCTAGTGAGAAGGTCATTTTTATATGAGAGTGAGAGGAGTTAATTTTGGGCATACAACCATACATGGAGAATCAAGATTTAATGTCATGTGACCATTTAAAAAGTTATGTAATTTTTTAAAAAACTCAAATGACTTTGTATTTTTAATCTTGATCATTCGTGACAAGATTTAATGGTTAATATTTATCTCTCTCACTCTCACAAAAAAACCCTCTCACTTAATACGTGTATATATATATATATATAATATTGGAAAAAACTCAAAATATTGTTAGAAAAATAACAAATATTTCTTCAAAAGAATCTGATCCAAAAAGGCGTTTTTATTTTTATTTTTTTATGATATAAACAGGTTATCCAGCTTGTATCTCAAGGAGTTTCTAACAATCACCATTATGCTTTCATATTCACCTTAAGTTGGAATGTTAAATTGGAACATACTTGGTGGGAAAGTAACTGCGTTGCACATGTACTGGTTAAGAAGGGTCATCAAATGATGAAATCTTCTGATTGTGGGATTCTTGATCCAATGATGTCAAAAACTTTTAGCTATCTCATGAAGCGGGCATTATTCATGCTAGAATGTAGTCTCCTTTCCTCCCCCATTCTGATATATGAAAAAACCCTTGTCCTAAATATAAATAGTTTTGTTAACCATGATTTTAAGAGTATTCATTAAAGAATTGAAAGTAGATACTATAACTTTTTCATTAGAAAATACAACATTTCTTCATAAATTTTTATTAATTTCTTAACCAATCCATTTACCATATGAAATTAGAATCATAATTCATAATTGTAATTCCAATTCCAATTCTATCAAAGTTGGAATTAGTTGAAATCACAATTCCTATATTTGGATTGTGCAGAGAATTAGAATATAAAATTTTAATTGTAAGTTTAATTCAATTTCATCCTAACACCTCTAATTAGAGGTAGTTATAAGCAATAATTTTTAAAACTGGAACGATGATTGAACTGGTGAGGTTAGTGGTTCATAGTTCAGTGGTCTAATCGTGGTTGAACTGGTAATAATTAAATAATATTATTTTAATTTTTAATGTAATATATTAGACAATATTAAGCAAAAAAAACACAATATTCATAACTTTATAATATTAAAAACTTCACTTATAAATATTATCACTCAACTCATAACTATCTCATATCATATAATATTCAAAATTAAACATGAAACTAAATCAAATATGTCATAACATTTAAGTTTAATATCAAACAATAATATATATTAACAACTACGATCAGAATTAAATAAATATATTGATATGATTATCTATCATCACAATATTATGTTAGAATTACATCAATCATCACAAATATTGGGTTTTTTAGTTACAAAACTTTAAAAAAATATTTTTTTTCAAACAAATCAGTTCAAACTAGTTTTGGCCGATTTTGGCCGGTTTAGTTAGTTTTTGACTAGTTCAGTCGATTTTATACAATTTCTTTGCAAGACCGATTTTTAGGGTTAAATGAACCAGTCAGGTGACTGATTCCTAGTTCAACCAGTCCGACGGGCTGATTTGATCTAGTTTTGACAACAATGGTTATGAGTAAGATCATGTGGAATTTGAATAAAAAGAAAAAAGTAATTCATAGGTAGCAGTGACAATCAGTGGAAGCAACTATGAGACAAAGGAATAGTGGTAGTTGTAGTGATAATCACCGGTGATGATGGTGGGGAATGAGAGGTAGTAGTAATGATCAATGGTGATCATAGTGGCATTAATGGTGGATATAACAACAATAATGATAGTGACAATAACAATTATAATGATGGTGTTGATAACAATGACATTACTAAAGCAAATGAATGGTGTTGATAAAGGTTATGGTTGTTGGAGCAATAATGTTAATGGTATCAATGATAATAATAAGGATAGTGGTGTTAGGATAAAAGGGCATCTATTGTTGTAAATAGTAATAGTAGTGGTGACAATAATGATAGTAATGATGAAGATTGGTGATTAATTGGCAGTTAACGACAATGATGACAAGAGCAGCAAATTATGAAATGCGAATGAATAATGTGAAGGTAAAGTTAAGAATTGTAATTCAAAAATTATGATTAAAATTGTAAAATGTTAATTTTAATTACATTATTATTTCATAGAATTAGATGTTTGAACCATGGTTCAAAGTCTATTAGAATTTCTAATGTTATAATTATAAGCAGGAATGCTAACAACAATCTCTCAAACACTCTTTTTAACGCTCAACCATTGAAGAAAATTTATTGAAATCATAAATTTTGATGGGTCATACTTCTAAATTAGGAGATAGACTCATTAAATGAGAAGTGAGACCTCCAAAATTTGTGATTTTTAAAATTCCAGCTATATTGAGAAAATATTAGAAAGTGAGTAATTGAAAGAGTGTTGCTAGCTTTCCTCTAATTATAATTTAAATTGAAATTTCTAATTCTAATTTCATGCATAAGTGCGTGGAACAAACAAAACTAAGTAAAAATACTACACTTAACAATTGATATTAATCTAATTTTGTTAAAATGAATATGAGAATTGTTCTGCACCACCGCGCCAGGTTACTGATTTAAGGTCCAACATAATCATGACTCGTGGCCCAACACAATCATTTCTTAATTAACTATAGAGGATTACTCATGCATCTCTTAAATCGGTTGCAAGACATTTCAACCATTTTTTTTTTCTTAGTTCTTTCATCCCCAAAATTTTTTAGGAGCATCGAAAAGACATGCTCCATCAGTACTTCCCGCTGCCACCAGCCAAGGGAATCTTTTTTTCTTAGGTCAAAAATCAAGGGAATCATTCATCCACTCCTATGATAAGTCAGGACAAACAACTAAGACAATATGTATCACTTGGGCTTTTCGATTTGGGGAGAAAGTTTTTTGGCAACGGAAAGGTGGGGAATGAGAACAAGACAAAGAAAGAAAGCCCACGTCATGTGTAGAAATCGAGCCCAAGTGTGTTGTTGTTCAGAACTGAAGTGGATTACGTAGCAAGCGGAATGAATATAATACGGAGTAAACCTCAACCTTTTCTTTTTAACGTATACCTATGAGCATGTAATACCCTAAGGAGTATTACCGTAACTAAGCCTAGATTTCTAAGAACAAAAAAGGAAGACTTAAAAACATAGAAACAACATGTTGAAGCGACTTATAAATACAATTATATTCATGTAAGAATAATACTATAAAATACCATACATGTCTAATACACCGCATCTATCACTTGAAGGTGTCATACAAAACATAAAGAGGAATACAAAAAAATACTATAAACTAGACTACATTTTTTTGCACGTGACTCCAAGCTCCATCCGTACATGTCTTCACCTGTCCTGAAAAAGGAGAAATTTAAAGGAGTGAGACATAATGTTTCAGTGAGCGCTCTAAGGACTCTACGGTTGGGTTAGACTCTTCTACTTGGACAACTTCATCACTTATCTTTCATGGCTTTAGCCTCACTAGGTCTCTCATAATTATCCATACCTATGGTCGGGTCTACACCTTTCGATAATCAGTGTTTCTTGTTAACTTCTCTCCATTCTCACAATTGTTATACAAGCTTACTATCTCTTCTTAACCTAAGAAGTCTTTCTTACCCAAAACCCTCTCGTATTTAAACCCTTCATGTTTAGATTTTACTCTTTTCCTTTGATATTTAAGGTATTCTCTAGGGGTCAAGTCTAAGGTCACAAACGTTCTAAATACTTTTGACACTCCCTTAACACTCACCTTAATACCCTCACATTGTTCTCTCTTACTTGTCATTATACCTTTCTATTATGTTGTGTGGGAATTTACTCTTTCTCTATTTATTCACAACTATTATTATCTAACTAGAACCCTCACAACACTATCTTAGGGCCTAACCTATCACTTATCCTTGAGGTAGCAAACACAATTTTAATTACAAACATACATTTATTTCACATCTTTACCTAGTAACTAGACATACACATCATTTATTTCATCAAACAAGCATAACATATATGCATAACATGAGCACATCATAATCTTGACACTTTATCACAATTACATTTTCATACGTATACACATTCAATCAATCGCTTATGAACAAGGTCACATAGACTTCACACAATTACAACGTAGCACAGTTTAACATATCACACCATAACAAGATGCATATGCATGCTATGTTTCCTAAACCACTACTCATGCACATGTGGTACCAATCTAAACTTTTCGAAAAATAGACTGGGAGTAAATGCACAGCCATAAGAAGCGTCATCGGTACTGATGTCTTCGACTCTCGCACCTTCAACTAGTATGATGTCCACCAGCGATAGTTAGGGTTACCTAATTTTGCCAATATGCCCTAGCTCTATGGGATCAACATGAGCCATTGGAGTTTTTCCAACTAGATAACCCCCAAGGCTAGGGTTAGACAACACTCATTACGGTTTCCTTCACCAGCCAAATTCCTACATACTTTCCTCCTCATCACATAACTCAAATGTTTATGATGTTTGGTCACATATAATGCTTACAACTTTTCATAGACTTTATCATGAACACTGACATAAGTTCATATCACACTCAGTTTTCTCAGGTAAATAACAATCACAGTATAAACTTAATGAGGCATAAGAAAAGAAAAATAATGAATTAACAACTGCAAAAAAGATTCATAAGCACAAAAAAATGGAATAATGAAAATCATACCTGCTCGGCGGTCACGCCAACAGCTAACCTGCCTGGCGAGTGCGCGTTAGGACCAACTCCCCGGCTGGTGTTGCCCACCGCCCAGCGAGTATTGCCTGTCGCCTAGCGGATCCGCATGCCCGTGACTGCAGAATCAGTTTTTGAAGAAAAGTTACCTAAAGACTATTTAATCTATAAATTCCTTACTCCTCCATAATTCCCTCAAACTCATCAAATCCCTAATCTTAGGCATAAGGAGAAGGAAAAGGTAAATAGATGAACAAGAACAACATAAAGGACAAGGAAGAATACAGGAGAGCACTCAGTCATAGGGTTTGAGTTCTCCGATTTCTATTCCTTCTCTTTCTCTTCTTCTTTTTCTTTTCTTTTCTCCTCATTCTCTCTAACTTCTTTCTTCTTCTCTCTTTGTGACGGCTAAACCTAATCCTCCTTCTCTATTATCTTCTTATAACATGTGAGTGAGTATATGGCTTAGTAGGCTTTAGTTCCCTATTGGGCCCTAGATGCTCTTTTGAGTTTTATGATAACATTCCTACTAATTTTTACTAGTAAGGTGTCAATAACAATAACAACATAATAATAATAATAATAATAATAATAATAATAATAGCAACAACAACAATAAATAATATTATAATAATAGGAATAGTAATAAAAGAAATATAACAACAATAATCTTAAGACATCTTTTGTCTAATAACAAATGGGAATGGTCTTACTAAAAACTACCCTCGTGGTTCATTTCTAATACTTAAATCTAGGGTGTTGTAGAGCACGTGTAAAGAAACTAAAAATAGAATATTTCTTAAAAAAT